>JAHLJT010004567.1:114799061-114841674 GCA_031308135.1 Acheta domesticus | reverse complement strand
TTACATTATGATCCGGGAATCAAAAAGCAAAACTTTCTGTGCGATTGAACACTAAATCGAATACTGACGATTTGGGAACTATTATGTTGCAAAGAGCATAATGTGAATCTTGTTTTTAAATCTCTTCATTTATACATTCACGCTTAAGTCTCCTTCATTTATACATTCACGCTCTATAAATGGTTGCAACGAAATATTTAATTGGTATATTATAATTTAATTTTTATTTTTTCCAGGTGTGAAGAAATTGCCTGAGGAAGGAAAACCTACCAGCAGGCGTGCGAAGAAGGAGTAGATTAAAGTCGGGCAGAAATGTAGAATCAGTGGTTCAAAGTTTAACTACCTCAATCAATCATTATGAGAAAATTTGTAAAAGCACATAAGTTATATTTATTGAAGTTGTTTATGTAATAATTATATAATAGTGAAAGAAAAATACATTCTAAAGAAACACCCGAAAGATCGAAACGTTTTGATTTCCTTCTGTGAAGTACTAGAAATAATTTTTATTTATTTTCAGGACAAAAGGAAGTAGGGAGACAGAATTGGAGGAAAGGGAGGAGGACAAAAGTATTCAAAGGAAAAATGGATATATTCTAAGAATCTTTGATAAGTGTCAACAAAAAATGCAAGTCCACAAAGTCTGCCAACAAATTGTATTTTTTCTAAAAGAGCGTTTCGTATTTTCTTTTGAGATTTCTAGAGGTGACAAAGAAAGTGCAATACATAGTTTTTTTAGTTCTCGGCCTGAGAACTGAAATATATATTTCTGAATATACATAATGTCAATTTCTTAATTAAATAGATTCTTAACACACACTGCGTCTCTAGTCCCGACTAAACGATACACTACCATATATTATGGTTAAATTTAAGTGATTACAAAGTACAACTCGAAAATAGCTGAGTCAACAGTGGGTTCACAGACAAAAAAAAGTAACATGTAGGTTCGACCGCTAGCGTGCACCTTCAGACAGACGTGAATGATCTGGAGCGGAAAATGATGAAGATGGAGACAAGTGTAAAATACGATCGGAGCGAGACGACGGAACATAGTAATCTAACAGCAAGACGACGCACCAGCCAGAAAAAGGTGCGCCCGACAATGAGTGCCATCTGCCGCGCGGCACGCGCCGCCGACAAAAACAAACCGACTCCTGGACGGAAACAAATTAATCATTAACGCATTAAGTTGAAAAATTAACATCCGTGGCCCTAATAGACCTCCCCGAAGACAATAGAATAATTACTGGTACACAACGGGGCCGCGCTGATGGGCGGGCGGGTGGCGGGCGCGTCTTGCGGGCGGGGGCGGCGGCGTGGGAATCGAGGGAGACGAGCGAGGCGGCAGAAGGCCCAGTCATGGAAACGAACGAAGCGTGCTTCTCCCCAGCGACCCGTTATTACAGCACAATCGACGATGGGCGGCGGCGGCGGCGGCGGTCAGGCGGTAGTCGCTCATGGGGAGGCGATTGGCCGCCAGAAGAAATCCGCAACTTGCGCCGGAGGCCATTAGGTGCGGGCCAGGGCGGCGGGGGCGGCGGAGAAGGCGACGGGCGCCGCACAGTGGTCTGAAAAGGGCCCAAACGCTCGCATGCGCGGCCATTTCATTAGTGTTTCCCGGCACGGCACCTGCTTACTAAGGCCATTAGTCCCGTACGTGTAGTGCATGTTTTGTTGTGGGAGGTGGTGGAGAACTTCTCCCTCTGGAAGGGGAGATTCGGCGCCGATCTACAGGTAGGCTGGTGGTTTTTTTCCGATTCAGGTATATCCCATCAGTGGGGACAAGTCCCAACCAGGATAAGATAAAAGTTCCAGGCTGGTCTCCCGAAATGTGCGATTGTGTAGAGCACGTAAGCGTGTTTGTAAGTAAGGGATATGGATAGGGCAATGAAAGGGAAGGAAAGATCGGCTCGTTTGTGAGGGTACTGATCCGACATTCGCCAGGTGTTCATTGGAGGAAACAGAGATCCGAGCAGCAGGCCGCTAGAATTCTCTTCTAGACTTAGCTATCCAGCTAGATTTAAAAACCTACCACCGTCGGGACCAGAACGCTAGGACCTCCCGATCAGAGGGACTGCAGAAGTCCCTGACATCAATTGAAGCCCTGGGCCATCTATGCCGGTTTTAAAAAAAGTTAATTTACAGTCACATCAACATATGTGGTTATTATTGATCAGATTACATGTTGGATATTATATAAATGTCAAGTTAAATTGTGAACGTATACAAAACATAATATTCGTTTATAATGAACCTCCGGGAACTAACAGTTTTTGTTCCCTCGTACACGATAACGCAAACACAATAGTTTCTTCACGAAGATTCAAATGTTCAGTAAAATATCCAAATACCGCAAATTCAAAATTTCAATATCTTCATTTAGACTTGCTAGTGACCTGCAGCAGCAAAAATGCTGCTAAACAAAACCCAAGAATTACCACTCACACTGCCCCCAAAAATAAATAATACTCTAATGTAACACGGCAATAAATTAAATATTTTAACAAAACAGTATTCACAAATACTGCAAAAACAGTGCATGTCCAGTAAAATATTTTGTTACCTACACGAATTTAGGGAAGTTGGCGATCCATTATGCAACACGTGAACTCCAAATATTTAATGGAGGACAATCTCCTTCATAGAGTCTTGCAGTCACATGAAGTCAGCAAAGTGTTGTAAGCAGTGACGCATTGAATATGCGAATTCGATTGGTTTGCGCAATAAGACATTAGGAGGGTTTCAAAACAAACCAAATTTGTATTTTCTGGCAAAATACAGAGTGTTTCATGTTTTTGGATTTTCTCCGAGTTTCTGGGTATCTAACGGAGCCATAGGCGCTTCATACATGGTCGAGGCTACATGGTTTTTTCTTTTCGATTTCTGAGAGCATTGGAAATTAGTAAGCAGTTTTTTGGTTTGTCAAAAATATTTTATTGTTTACTGTTTATCGATTTTGATTAACAATTTTTGAAGATCCTTTCCCAAAGTCTGTGTTTTCTCCTCATTTCATTCTCCACATTTGTGCTTTCTCCCTAGTCCCATCTCAAAATATCTTAGTGTTGTCATATACCTTGAATAATTCTTGCAATGTTGTACACTATCAAGCAATAGGCCATGAGAGACAAACGTTTTATTTCGTAAAAATATCTTTACTTTGAAGATGTCCTTATGTATAGAAATGTATAAATATATTTTACTTTTATTTTCTAGTCACTAATTACTTCTAGAATTAAGATTTGTTAACAAAACATTTCGTTTAAAATACTATCTTGCGTTTGCGCTCGATTGTGCGCGGTTCAGACCAGTGCGCTGTGGGTAGCGAGCGAGGAGGGCGGCGGGGCGGGCGCAGCGGGCTGGAAGATATAAGAGGAAGTTGGACGCGGTGGACGAGGGTGGTGGGGTTGCAGGAGGTGACGGAAAAAGAAAAAGACAAGCTGGAAGTTACCTGGTAGTTGAAGGGCGCGGGGGGGGGGGGCGAACAAAGTTGGGGGGGTGACTTGGGAGCGTGCGCGCGCACGGGGGGAGGAGACTGTGACGGTGAGGGAATGGAAAAGGTAGAGTGGACCGGAGGCACGTGTGGGTGAGGCACGGAGGCTCAGGACTTGCAAGGATATTTAACAAAAGCGGGAAATAGTTGCAAGCAGTACGTTACAACAAAGAGGGTGCAAATGGAAACGTGGAACATGCAAGGGAGAAAGTGAGGCGCACGAATTTCAGGTTAAAACAAAGGCGAGGGCCGAAATAAGATGATAGTTTTGTATGAAAACCCAACCACACCAGCATTTAGAAGAAAAGCGCCTTAAGCGAGACTCGAACACTCGATCTTCAGATACGCGGACGAGTGTGCTACTCCAAACGTGCGCCAAGGCTGGCTTGAAGAAGCAAATTAGGAAAATAGCAACAAGTAAGGATTGCACGAAGAACATGTACCGCGTAAAGAGCCAATTTAATGAGTATCTCTAGACGTAGGGTAGAATACATTTCTCCAGGCATCTCCAAGCTTGGCTTGATGAGAGTAGGAAATGGTCCACTGATGCCTTACAATTGGAGCCCTACGCGTGTGACACAATTGCGTTCACAGCGCATCATCTGCCACGATACCGATGGCGACATCACGTTTAATGACTGAGGAGAAGGTATCCAGCCGAATCCATAGGTTAAGGGGCTGGGCAGGACAGTCAAACAAGATTTTGGCTCATGACATGTGTTAGGTTTGTTTCAACGATTGAGGTATAAGTAATAGTAGAGTTGTTGTTCTGTAAAAAGAAATCGCATGCGTAGAGGCAGCGACTGAGCGGAGGAAATAGAGGCAGAGTAGGAAAACGCGAAGGCGGAGGAGGACAAGTCTGTGACGGCATGAGAAGGAGACAGAGATGAAGAAGGTGAACGAGGAAGCAGGGGAGACGGGGGAGGTGGAGAGGAAGCAGAGGAGACGGAGATGGAGAAGGTGGACGAGGAAGCAGAGGAGGACGGAGAGGAGGAGGTGAACGAGGAAGCAGAGGAGACCGAGATGGAGGAGGTGAACGAGGAAGCAGAGGAGCCGAGATGGAGGAGGTGAACGAGGAAGCAGAGGAGACCGAGAGGAGGAGTGGATGAGGAAGCAGAGGAGACGGAGATGGGGGAGGTAGGCGAGGAAGCAGTGGAGACGGAGATGGAGGAGGAGGACGACGAAACGGAGAAGACGGGCGAGGTAAAGGAGGAAATCTGTGGTGGATGAGGACGAAAAGGGGACATGGAGGTTGAGGTGGAATGGAAGAGGGGGCCCAGTGGCACGGAGCGCCAATGGAACAATACGCCGGCGCCTTGGCGCTCAACAGGAACTCAATTTGCAGCTCCTGGCGTCCGGTCGCCCGCGGGCGGCGCGGCGGTCGCCCGCGTCTTTCCAGCCCCCGCCCACGCCCCGCCCTTTCGCCCCGCCCTCGATTTCCCTCCTGGCCGCCTCCGAATGCAACTCCGCCGGTGCGCCTCACGGAAAATTCATTTACGCCTGGCAAAGAATTCGGTAATTGTATCTAATTTTAGAATGGCGAATGTTCAAAAATCGGCTGGCCCCTTCCAATTCGCCGGACCAAATCTCGCCTGTTTTCTTTCCTTTTCTTCTAGTCATTTATTTTTGGTTTCATCCAATATTCTTTGCATTCAACTATAAAGTGTGGTCCTCTGTCATTTTTTTTATTTCCTAAATAAAATAACTTAGTGAGAATTTCAGGAAATTCCGTAGTTCCTAAGAAGTGGAATCTCACGATAAGCGACTATAAAATATAAATAGATATATGAAAATGATTAGAAATGAAAACTGGGTGTGTTCTGATTATTTAAACATGAGATAATTCGATGTTATGCAAAATCGTAAAAAATACTTCTTCCTTTGACTTTTCTAAATCCATTGTGAGATGGTACAGTTAGTGTATACAAAACACATTTAATCAATACACAATTACGAGTAAAATGTAGATTTATTTTAATAATTCGAAATGATGAATTTCAATAATTGGAGGCGCAGATGGATGAAGGACCAATAGGATTGAAGAAGAAAGTATCTTCTTTTTGTTATGATAAAGTGGATGGAGATGAGTTGGGAGAGAGGAATCAAATGAGTACATGTGTGTGTGTGTGTGTGTGTGTGTGTGTGCAGCAAAGAAAGAAAGACTAGCAGTGGCAGGAGCTCCGTCCTCATAGAGGCAGCAGCAGCAGCGCGGCGCCAGGATGAGGTGACGACGGAGATTGCACCGGGAGGTATGAGAGGAAGCGGATGGTGAGAGAAAGGGTGAGGACGGAGATTTCAGCGGTGGCGCAGGCTGTGGAGGGACGGACACGGGGATGTCGGCACGCGTTACGCTAGATGTCGGTTCCCTTGGCACTCCCCATCCGCCTCCCTCCGCGCCCTCTCCTCGCCGCCCTCGCTGACTCTGCCACCAGACACCGACGGCCGGGAGGCAGCCTGCACTACGCTTTTCCTCCGAGCCTTTCTTCTTCTTGGGCGTGGCCTGTGCCTTCTCCGCCCGGATCTCACGTCTTGTGTTCACGATCTTTCGCGAATTTCCTGCCTTTCCAACCTTCAGATCTATCTAACTCCAGCTTTCTCTGTTCCTTACGCAGCTGTCAGCTCCTCGGCATTTTGTTTGTTGTGTGAGAAATGCCACGACCTCATTTCCCAGACTTTCCAACCACACCCGAGATTAATGGTGTTGATGGATGAGAGCTGATAATGATATGATTTGAATGATGAAGCAAAGGTACAATGAGATGCAGCGAGAAAGAAACTCTGCCGCATAACGATTTGTCCACCACAAATTACACATGGATCAAACGTTATTTCATCGCCTGTACCCAAAGCTAGAAAGTGAGTGGTCTGACCACCACCCCACGATTCATCTGCTGTCTGTGTCCATGGTAGTGCGCCGGCGTCTTACAACCGCCAATTGAATGTGGCCAGGAGTCCCGTGCCCAGCGCAGCCACGGCGCTACGTCACCGTCCTCGGAGCCGGTGACCGGAGAGCGTAGGGAGCGTGGTGGTGGGCGCAGAGCGTTGTGGGCTTCCGGCGCTGCCCATTTGCAAGCACGTGGCCGCGCCGGCTGCCGCCCCCAATAAGCGCGCGATCTTCCAGGGGGCCTCCATTTAGCCGCGGCGCTTCGTGCGGGGGCGGCCGCCGCGTCCGTCAGCCGTCGCGAGGCGGCGCTGTCAGTCGCTCCAGCCCCGCCCCGCCCCGCCCCGCACCCTAAGCTCCGCCCGTCCCCGCCCGCATCGCCGGCTGTCGAACGCTTTCTCGCCGCCGCCTGTCTTCCGCTGAACGCGCCGCGCCGCCAGCTCCAGGCCCGCACCGCCGCCCGTCTGCTGGGCGAGCGATCGCGCGACGGGCAGGTGGTGCGGACACGCGGGAGGGCGGAGCGGGGCGCAAAGGCCCACGAGGCGAACGGCGGGCGGGGCGGGGCGGGCCAGTGGGCGCCGAGCGGGTGCCGAGCGGGCGCGCCACTGAAGGAACGAGGGCGGCGGGGACGGACGAGCAGTGGGCGGGGGGGGCGCCGTACGGACGGGAGTGAACGAGCGAATAGAGGGAAGGGTGGACGGGCGGGCGGGAGACACGGGCAGCGCGAGAGGGTGGGTGGGTGAGTGAGGTGGAGAGGAGCGGGCGGGCGCCAGGAGTGAACGAGGAGAATAGAGAGATAGGCAGGCGTGAGGGAGGGGAGCGGGCAGTGGCATGGGGAGGTCAGAGAGATTAGAGGACGGGCGGAGTTGAGGGATGGGAGGTGGTGGCCGTGTAGGCTTCAGAGTGGGTGGGGAGAATAGTGATGACGGGCGGGCATGAAGGAGGAGGCGAGTGGTGAGGTGGATATGTGGGTGGATGGGCGAGGGCAATCGTACAGGCGTCAAGAATGGGCGAAGCGGGCGAGGTAGACAGGACAGCTAGGGGGGAATAGAGTAGGCGGGCGGGCGAGAGGTAGGAAGGGGATGGGCGGGAGGGAAGCGGGCGGTCGTATAGGCGCTAGGAGTAGGCGAAGAGTAATAGAGAGGGTGACCGGGCGTGGTGGAGTAGGCGGACGGGTGGGTGGGTGAGCGGGGAGGGGAGCAGGCGCCAGAAATGGGCGAAGCGGGCGCGGTAGATAGGGAGGGCGAGAGAAATAGAGAGGGTGGGTGGGCGTGAGGGAAGGAAGCCGGCGGGCGAGCAGGCGCCAGGGCGGGCGGGGTGGACGGGCGGCTGACGTGACTGCAGACGAGCCGAGAGGGTGAACTGCGCGATCGGACGGATGGGTGATGCGTGGCGGGCGGCCGAGCGGAGGCGAGGACGGGGCGAGATTTCGCAGCGAGAGCCAGGGAAGGTGGATTCTGGAGGTATCCCTTGCACCAAGAACTCTCTGTTTGGAAGAAAAGCAGCGAACCACAGCACGGAGAAGTCACGTAAAAACGTTATGGTGAAAATTCTGGAACTGAAGAAGGGAGGAAGATACACAGAAAGGAAGATACACAGAAGTAAAGAGAACAAGGAATGGATGTATATGTAAAAGCTAAAGGGTCCTGCGGTGATTAGAAAGTATCGCTTCTGCGATAGATTTCAGATTGCAAGTTATAGAAAATTTAATGTTGCATTCTGTCAAATTTGATGAAAAGATGCTAAAATAATGATGTGATTGAATATATGTGGTAGAGTCGGCAACGTTTGCTAACGGGTATTGGGGAAAAGATACGTCAAGTGAAAACAAAAAGTAATACAGAATGAAAATGTGATACGATAATAAAGGTATCAGCGACTACAAATTTATTTAGTCAAGATACTAAGACGTTCTGTGACTGCGTTTAGTTTGTGATGACGTGGGTTAAGACGGTGAAGTCAAGTGTTTGAAGGGAAGGTAGGTAGTATGTTCAAAAGCGGAGAGCGATATAAATAGAAAGAGGACGTTTCCGATATCTTTTATTGTGTGAGAAAAAAAGGAGCAGTCAAAGCCGATGCCAGTTGATTTGAGAATGTCACTCGCCAGACAGGCGTCATACACACGCGAGCCAAGCGACCGTCCCCAAACACCCATCCAGATCCTATAAACTTTTACATTTGATTCATCCAATTCAATAAACTTTCTTCTGATTGTTTATTTTCACAACATGCGGCAGTAGCGGAGATTTAAGATTAAACATTTTCTTAATTACATGAATGGTAGTTATATGTAATATTTCATGATGTACTACTTTATGTGAGAAATAACAAACAGACAAAATGCAGAATTAGATACGCTAACACAAAGAAGTTTCTTTGAAATGTAACAATCCTCAAGAGAAGCATCTGCTTTCACAGGAAATATCAGGGAATTGTCAAGAAAATTTGTTTTTTTACTTATATTTAAAAAAAAAGAAACTTAACACATTCCGGTTAATACTGAATGCTCCAATAAAATAATGATGACGCTAGACGATGAAAATTATAATATCCTTCATTATCGGCTTAACTTTAGTATTACAGATTAAACTGCACTAATCAGATAAGAACGTCAAGAATTTCTATGGTCAGCATGAACGTTATTTTTGCAAATATGTTAAATGCACGATAATTCAGATGTGCAATAGAACACTTCATATAATGATTACCATTACTATAAATGGCAACCATCAGGCTCTCAATAAAATGCTTGGACAGAAGGAATGCTGAATTTTCAGTAAACTGACTTCGAGCAAGTTGGGAGAAAGTGCAACAACGCACTTCCCAGAGGTCTAAGATATCCCTCCTCGCATAGAATTATAAGCCAAGAATCACTCCCCTTTGTACGGAGACATCTTTAAGGCAATCCAAATATTTAAGAATAAGGTTGTGGAGCAATAATATCATTTCAATCAATAGAATCTTTTTTCCGTAACTAAATCCAAAGCCAATATGAGCTAATTTCCTCCACAAACTACTATATCCACTTGCTTCCAAAATAAAAAAAAGTAAATTTCCTGCTCACTATTTCTATGGAGTACCAAGATGCACTGTAAACAGCAGACGACTTGGGTCGAGAAAACCTAATACCCACCGTACATTTTGTTCATATTGAATGTATTTTGGTTTATAATAGTCTAAGAGAGATATTTTTTGTAAAAAATAGGACTATTTACAGGAAATAGTGAGTTTTAATGAAACTTTAAAAAAATTTCAGTGAGGCATAATATTTGTTAACAGAAATTCTCCCGGCAGAGGAAACTTTCTTACAAAGATCGTGAGGATTTTCTGTTTGATTTTTGCTTGTAGTGATGGCAGAAGATATTTGTATTTCCTGTAGAAACTGTTTCGATAGTGAGTTTTGAAACGAAAGCTCCTATTTGTCATTCGGATGCACCCTAAAGCTTCCCTTATAGCCGGCTGCTTTCTCACCGAAACGGAAGGTGATCCCTTAGACCAGGGGTCTTCAACATTCATATTGCGGAACCCTTCAAGCTCATGGTCTTCTTGAAGGAACCTCACATTTCAGTAGCATATAAAATAGTTTAACAAAACTTTATTCAAATTAGAAAAAATTATTTAAACAGTCCAGATACATAAAAATAGTGATTATCGCATAATAATAATAATAATAATAATAATAAAAACAATAATAAACACTCAGATATCTCTTCTTTGACAATCACAGTAAAAAATGTTCAAAAAGTTTTATTTTTTACATATTCTGGAACACGACGTTGCGTGTAAAGTAGTTTTACGCATCATCATAAAGAGTACAAAATTCGTATCTATTAATTTGTCTGGAAATGAAAAAAAATCCTTACTTTTGTGTACACATTCTTATATTTTTTACTATTTGATCAAGCTTACATTTTTTTACAATTAACTGCCTTTTTATATCCAGTTTACATTAATAATGTATTTTATAATACTATTTTTACTTAAATGTTACATTAATCTAATATTTTGGGAAGTCAGGCTACTATCCCGTTTCTCAATGAAAAAATGCCTTGTACAGATAATTTCCATTTTACTTGTTTTGGCTGAGCACATAATGACCAGTTACGGAACCCCTGTCAACGTTCCAGAGAATCTTAGGGTTCCGCGGTACAGAGATTGAAGATCCCTCCCTTAGGCCTTCCCCAGCGTCGTTGGAACCCGCCAACTTCCAGGGTCAACGTGTTTCGCCCATCCCGCCTGCCAGCGCCGCCCGCCAGCGCTGGTAACTAATTGCGCGCATTACGCAGGCTCTTTGGGAGGTGCGTGGTCCGACCGCAGCCCTGTGCGTTGGTCGGGGCTCGACGGAGTTGCGTCGCGCGTGCTACGACGGTCGGGGCTTCGACGGCGCGGTGCAACGGCCCATTATTCATTTCGCAATCAATCCCTCGGCCCTCGGCCCTCGCCCTAGGCCTCTCGCCCCTCGCCCTGCCGCTGAAGGCGTGAAGCCTGGCGGTGGGCCCCCGCCTGTCGATGTCCCGGTTCGATGCCACCGCGGCGCCCTAAGGGGTGACCGATGCTTCATTAATTCAGGCGGCTGCCGATTGTGGCATTCGAGTCAAGCAGGGCTTCTGCTGGATCCTGTTGATAGGCCGTTGCGCAATTCAAGAGCTAATTTCCGAAGTGACGCATCTCCATTTACATTTGTTTTCTAGTTTTAATACCAACATATTCTTAAGATGTTTTACCATCATGCTGCAAAATATTGAGTTCGAAAATTGTGTTTCTCTTGTATTAAACGGTTCTTGAAAACCATTGAATCCCATCTTCAACTACAAAATTATTACTTTCTCTACAAGATTACTTCCAACTACAAGATTACTACTTACGAATACTTCGTAAGAAGAGAAAGTTATGTAATCGTGCGGCGGAAAACGGAGAATTTTCGCCAGAAAATCTCTTATAGCAGGGGTCTGGTGACAGAAAAGTGGATAAAACCTGTTGCTAAATTTAGAAAAAAAAATCCTCTATCTCGTGGAGTAGTCAAAATCCATGATTTGTTGCTTCTTCATACTGCAAAATTGATTGACGGCAAAGGTCCGTCTGTGGTCAACGCTAGCGCCTAAACCGTTCTGTCGATTTTCTTCAAAATTGATATTCCCCGATGGTTTTGACTCGTCGCAAGGCCTCTTGAATTTGAAACCGATATCTTAGTATTTGAGGATACTTTACATGAAGCTTATTTTGAGATTTTATGAATTAAAAAAATGGCTCCAAATTTTTTGAATGCCCCGCCGTATGTATATTTTGTTGTTGAATAGTGCGAAGAACGTTGAAGGGAATGACGTAGACATCATTTTCGCTTATAGGCCCTTTTTTCGAAAATTGCAAAAAACTGTTTACAAACTCCAAAATTGAAGATAGAGATTTTCGCTTCAGACAAAGTCGGTTGTAGAAAATTAGCACTTCAAATAAGGTCATGTACCATTTTTGGGAAAAACGAATAGTTTTTGCGTAAATTGCGATTCAAATTGACAAAAAAAACTTTTCTCAAAAACCGCTCCAAATTTTTTCTTTAAATTTTCTGCACGTGTGTAAGAAGGGAAGGTAAATATATAAATAAACTAGTGGTGCTATAGAATGGCACATACTTTCTGGCAGTAGTTATTTTCCAAATGCCAATCATCCGATAAATTATGTGGAGTTAACCGTTTACCGCTGCCTTTCTTGGTCATGTTTTTTTGTAAGACATGTTTTTCGCATGTTGACAATTACCTTCTTCCTAATGATAGAACTGATTGAAGATCGTTTTGACTGAAATATTAAGAGTTGTTCCCCAAGTCGCTCCCGTAGCGCGATTGGTTAATGCACCTTGGGGTTGAGATCTTCAATAATGAAGGTACCGAGTTCGATCCCCGTGGGGAATTTTAATTTGATGAATGTGATGTTTCAGGAAAAAAACACTGAAGAGTGTAGATATTTTATTGAAAATCATTTGAAGTACTTCTACTCAAGAATAGATTCAATATAGAAAAATAGGCAGGACTTGTCTGTGTTTTCCCTAACTGCGTCTTTTAAACTATTTTTCAAGTCTGTTATTCGATTTCTGAAGCGTATGACATGTCAAATCAACCGTTGTCTAGTATATATCTGTATGAACCAATTTAAAATGATGAGCATTTTAAATGTAATTGTAATATAATATATCCAGAAGGCATGCGATGAACTTACATATCCCTAACGGTTCCAAAAATGGTTATTACTTTCTAGCTTTACGAATACTTCGTAATGCGGTTTATCGCTGCCTTTCTTGGTCATGTTTGAAAGACACGTTTTTCGCATGTTGAAAATTACCGGCTCCTAATAATAAAAGCGATAGAATTACGTATAGACTAAAATATAAGTAATTGCGATAAATGTCCTGGAAATGTCTGAATATATTTGTTCAAATAATTAACTTTTAACCATTTTTTACTTCTCGTGTATTTGTAAAGCGTTTTTGCCATCGTATCAATTGTTTCTTAATCATGCATTTACCATTTTATAGGTCGGTTCTAATTCTTTCATGGTTCTGTTCGACAGAGACGGTGTTGGTGTTGCGTAGTGGTGTAAGTGCCGGTTCGTTGAATTTGAGTTTCGGTTGTCGGATTTTGGTACCGAAAAGTTTGCTGGTATAATACACTTTTTCTGGTTTATGAAGTAGTGGAATAGCAAAAGGACCGTATAGAAGCAGAGTGAGAAAGTATGTGCGTTGGAAGCACCACTAGTTTTTTTTAATTTTGGGGTTATTTACATGAAGCCACTGGTCCACAAGTATTCTAAAACATTCTTGTAAGACCGAGTGAAATACGACACAATGATGGCATATTCTTAAAGTCGTATTGCAATTCAACTATTAGGGGAGTGAAACATTGAGAAAATGTATTGGTGCCGTTAGGTAGCCGCTGGGAAGAGGATGGGGGAAAACCGAAAATTTTGCCCAGTACTAACAGATTAAGAAACTAACTAATACGAGAAAGTCTGTGCCATTCTGCAGCACCCACTAGTTTTATTATTTATGTATCCTTCTTGCTCAAAATTAATGGGTTTTTAATGGTTGTAACAAAATAATTAACTTTACGCATAAAGTGTTACACAAGAAACAGCTCTAATTAACATTTTACAAATGAGTTAAAATGAATATTTATGCAATGAATGTATTTGTAAGTACAATTGAACTTACATAACATCCTTGTTTGGACGCTCCTCTTTAGAGAATTCGAAACTTAAGATACTCTCACCTTAAGGTGATGGATTATTCTGAAGTGGTTGCTTATTGATTTTCTCTGATTCTGAGTTCCAATGAATACTAAATTCCTCCGGCATTTGCCTTCGTGATTCTCCTTTGACAAAATAAGCTGAAAAAATAAATTACAGCTACAAGCGGACCCTGCTGTTTAATTTATTACAAAAATACAATTATGTCTATTTACCTACTAATATTTGATAAAGAAATAATAATGCTGTGGGGTGAATAAACTGTAACACTGCCGTTTCGAGTACTTCGAGGCGAATGGCATCAGACGCGTTTGGAGTTATTTTACTCTGCTTAAGTAAATCTCCCGTAGCAGGAACTTTGTGGGTGGGTGAGAAACAAGAACAGTACATCATATAAAAGTTCAAAAATATCCAAAAAGATTTCGGACAGTCATATTTATAACATTAACAACTTTTATTTATGGTAAAATAAAATAAATAAAAGTTGTTAATGTTATAAATATGACCGTCCGAAATCTTTGTGGATCTTTTTGCACTTTTACATCAATCTAAGTGACAGCCTTGCAAAAGAATTTCAAGTACATCATATAATTCACTTACGTATATTTTAATAATTTAATGAATTTTGTAACGCAAAATTATGATTCCTATTATATTTTTCGTCGACAAAAATATTTAATATAATTGTAGATAATAATGATTTTCATTTTTATCAATTAGATGACATTTTTTAAAAAATAATTAATAACTGCCATTGGAGAGAGCGTGGAAGCAATTCCATGAATATGCAAAACTGTGTGTATAATAAGCAACAAAGTTTATGCACAATAATCAATCTATATTGCGACTTACAGAAATACATTACCAATAATGTGCATTTAATGTATTCTTTGCAATATAAAAATAGGTTGCCAAGGAAATAAGTATAAGAATATTTACACAGTTATTACAGGAAAATATATTCAATGTATATAGTAATTACTAAAATCATCTTCATTTGTTTTTAACGTAGTAAAAGAAGATAATGTATACTCCCCACGCCAATTCGTGTCAGCACTGAAACGAATTATGATGCTGGAACCACGCAATGTTTTATGCAGTTATGTGTTATGGAGTAAACTGTTAGTCTTTAGTTGTCATACGTGACTTGTATATAACAACCATTACAATAATACATTAGTAACCCACTTGACGGATCAAAGAAGAATGTAAGTACCTCGATAAAGTGCATGAGGTGAAATGATGCGTTCAGCATAGAACAGAAGACAAGGATAGAGAAACGGCACAGGGATTCTCCCACTGTTTCTGTCAAGAGACCAGATGCGGATTAATTATATCCGAATCCTACACTTTTAATTATTCTTCTCAGAATTACATAGAAAGGAAATATTCATGTATTTGTTAACTTATAATTGAAAAAAATGTTGGGAAAATGGGTAATTCAATTATGGATTTCGGTTGATATTTTTTTTAAAACCCCCTACTGAATACAGTTATTAATTTCATATAACATTTATATTATACCAATTTCTGTGCGCGTATTGAGTTTTGATATGTGCGCGAGCGCCCGCGAAAAGGAAAACTATCCGAGAAAAGAGAGGCGGAAACAGAAACACAGAAAAAGGGCGCGAAGCGTGGCGGGGGCGAAACGAGGGCGCGTGGTGCGGGCGCGGGCGCGGGAGGGAAAACTTTTGAAAATGTAGCCGACTCCCTTTTTAGACGGAATTCCGATATTTGGTGTGTGCTTTGATTCCTAATCGCTGCGCAGCTTTATCTGGCTGTGGCAACCTATTGGAAAACGAAATTCCCCCGCCTGCGATCCGCGGCCCTGGCCGCCGCCCGCCGCCGCCGCGCCGCCGCCGCCGCCGCCGCCCGCCGCCGCCGCCGCCGCCGCCGCCGCCGCCGCCGCCGCCGCCGCCGCCGCCCGCCGCCGCCGCCGCCGCCGCCGCCGCCGCCGCCGCCGCCGCCGCCGCCGCCGCCGCCGCGCCGCCCGCCCGCCGCCGCCGCCGCCGCCGCCGCGCCGCCGCCGCCGCCGCCGCCGCCGCCGCCGCCGCCGCCGCCGCCCGCCGCCGCCGCCGCCGCCGCCGCGCCGCCGCCGCCGCCGCCGCCGCCGCCGCCGCCGCCGCCGCCGCCGCCGCCGCCGCCGCCGCCGCCGCCGCCGCCGCCCGCCGCCGCCGCCGCCGCCGCCGCCGCCGCCGCCGCCGCCGCCGCCGCCGCCGCCGCCGCCGCCGCCGCCGCCGCCGCCGCCCGCCGCCGCCGCGACGCCGCCGCCGCCGCCGCCGCCGCCGCCGCCGCCGCCGCCGCCGCCGCCGCCGCCGCCGCCGCCGCCGCCGCCGCCGCCGCCGCCGCCGCCGCCGCCGCCGCCGCCGCCGCCCGCCGCCGCCGCCGCCGCCGCCGCCGCCGCCGCCGCCGCCGCCGCCGCCGCCGCCGCCGCCGCCGCCGCCGCCGCCGCCGCCGCGCCGCCGCCCGCCGCCGCCAGCCGCCGCCGCCGCCGCCGCCGCCGCCGCCGCCGCCGCCGCCGCCGCCGCCGCCGCCGCCGCCGCCGCCGCCGCCCGCCGCCGCCGCCGCCGCCGCCGCCGCCGCCGCCGCCGCCGCCGCCGCCGCCGCCGCCGCCGCCCGCCGCCGCCGCCGCCGCCGCCGCCGCCGCCGCCGCCGCCGCCGCCGCCGCCGCCGCCGCCGCCGCCGCCGCCGCCGCCGCCCGCCGCCGCCGCCGCCGCCGCCGCCGCCGCCGCCGCCGCCGCCGCCGCCGCCGCCGCCGCCGCCGCCGCCGCCGCCGCCGCCGCCGCCGCCGCCGCCGCCGCCGCCGCCGCCGCCGCCGCCGCCGCCGCCGCCGCCGCCGCCGCCCGCCGCCGCCGCCGCCGCCGCCGCCGCCGCCGCCGCCGCCGCCGCCGCCGGCCGCCGCCGCCGCGCCCCGCCGCCGCCGCCGCCGCCGCCGCCGCCGCCGCCGCCGCCGCCGCCGCCGCCGCCGCCGCCGCCGCCGCCGCCGCCGCCGCCGCCGCCGCCGCCGCGCCGCCGCCGCCGCCGCCGCCGCCGCCGCCGCCGCCGCCGCCGCCCGCCGCCGCCGCCGCCGCCGCCGCCGCCGCCGCCGCCGCCGCCCGCCGCGCCGCCGCCGCCGCCGCCGCCGCCGCGCCGCCCGCCGCCGCCGCCGCCGCCGCCGCCGCCGCCGCCGCCGCCGCCGCGCCGCCGCCGCCGCCGCCGCCGCCGCCGCCCGCCTGCCGCCGCCGCCGCCGCCGCCGCCGCCGCCGCCGCCGCCGCCGCCGCCGCCGCCGCCGCCGCCGCCGCCGCCGCCGCCGCCGCCGCCGCCCGCCGCCGCCGCCGCCGCCGCCGCCGCCGCCGCCGCCGCCCGCCGCGCCGCCGCCGCCGCCGCCGCCGCCGCCGCCGCCGCCGCCGCCGCCGCCGCCGCCGCCGCCGCCGCCGCCGCCGCCGCCGCCGCCGCCCGCCGCCGCCGCCGCCGCCGCCGCCGCCGCCGCCGCCGCCGCCGCCGCCGCCGCCGCCGCCGCCGCGCCGCCGCCGCCGCCGCCGCCGCCGCCGCCGCCGCCGCCGCCGCCGCCGCCGCCGCCGCCGCCGCCGCCGCCGCCGCCGCCGCCGCCGCGCCGCCGCCGCCGCCGCCGCCGGCCGCCGCCGCCGCCGCCGCCGCCGCCGCCGCCGCCGCCGCCGCCGCCGCCGCCGCCGCCGCCGCCGCCGCCGCCGCCGCCGCCGCCGCCGCCGCCGCCGCCGCCGCCGCCCGCCGCCGCCGGCCGCCGCCGCCGCCGCCGCCGCCGCCGCCGCCGCCGCCGCCGCCGCCGCGCCGCCGCCGCCGCCGCCGCCGCCGCCGCCGCCGCCGCCGCCGCCGCCGCCGCCGCCGCCGCCGCCGCCGCCGCCGCCGCCGCCGCCGCCGCCGCCGCCGCCGCCGCCGCCGCCGCCGCCGCCGCCGCCGCCGCCGCCGCCGCCGCCGCCGCCGCCGCCGCCGCCGCCGCCGCCGGCCGCCGCCGCCGCCGCCGCCGCCGCCGCCGCCGCCGCCGCCGCCGCCGCCGCCGCCGCCGCCGCCGCCGCCGCCGCCGCCGCCGCCGCCGCCGCCGCCGCCGCCGCCGCCGGCCGCCGCCGCCGCCGCCGCCGCCGCCGCCGCCGCCGCCGCCGCCGCCGCCGCCGCCGCCGCCGCCGCCGCCGCCGCCGCCGCCGCCGCCGCCGCCGCCGCCGCGCCGCCGCCGCCGCCGCCGCCGCCGCCGCCGCCGCCGCCGCCGCCGCCGCCCGCCGCCGCCGCCGCCGCCGCCGCCGCCGCCGCGCCGCCGCCGCCGCCGCCGCCGCCGCCGCCGCCGCCGCCGCCGCCGCCGCCGCCGCCGCCGCCGCCGCCGCCGCCGCCGCCGCCGCCGCCGCCGCCGCCGCCGCCGCCGCCGCCGCCGCCGCCGCCGCCGCCGCCGCCGCGCCGCCGCCGCGCCGCCGCCGCCGCCGCCGCCGCCGCCGCCGCCGCCGCCGCCGCCGCCGCCGCGCCGCCGCCGCCGCCGCCGCCGCCGCCGCCGCCGCCGCCGCCGCCGCCGCCGCCGCGCCGCCGCCGCCGCGCCGCCGCCGCCGCCGCCGCCGCCGCCGCCGCGCCGCCGCCCGCCGCGCCGCCGCCGCCGCCGCCGCCGCCGCCGCCGCCGCCGCCGCCGCCGCCGCCGCCGCGCCGCCGCCGCCGCCGCCGCCGCCGCCGCCCGCCGCCGCCGCCGCCGCGCCGCCGCCGCCGCCGCCGCCGCCGCCGCCCGCCGCCGCCGCCGCCGCCGCCGCCGCCGGCCGCCGCCGCCGCCGCGCCGCCGCCGCCGCCGCCGCCGCCGCCGCCGCCGCCGCCGCCGCCGCCGCCGCCGCCGCCGCCCGCCGCCGCCGCCGCCGCCGCCGCCGCCCGCCGCGCCGCCGCCGCCGCCGCCGCCGCCGCCGCCGCCGCCGCCGCCGCCGCCGCCGCCGCCGCCGCCGCCGCCGCCGCCGCGCCGCCGCCGCCGCCGCCGCCGCGCCGCCGCCGCCGCCGCCGCCGCCGCCGCCGCCGCCGCCGCCGCCGCCGCCGCCGCCGCGCCGCCGCCGCCGCCGCCGCCGCCGCCGCCGCCGCCGCCGCCGCCGCCGCCGCCGCCGCCGCCGCCGCCGCCGCCCGCCGCCGCCGCCGCCGCCGCCGCCGCCGCCGCCGCGCCGCCGCCGCCGCCGCGCCGCCGCCGCCGCCGCCGCCGCCGCCGCCGCCGCCGCCGCCGCCGCCGCCGCCGCCGCCGCCGCCGCCGCCGCCGCCGCCGCCGCCGCCGCCGCCGCCGCCGCCGCCGCCGCGCCGCCGCCGCCGCCCTGCGCCCCGCCGTCCGTCCGTCCGCCCGCCCGCGAGATACGATACGGCGCGGTGCGGGCGGCCGGCGCGCGGGCGTGCGGGCGTCTCACCCTCGCTGAGGGGGGGCGCGGGCGGGCGCGGCGTGCTGCCCGAAGCAGAGGGCGGGGAAGGGGCCGGGGCGGGCGCCGGCGCCGGGCGCAGGAGTGCAGTCTCGAGCAGGGGCGAGGCGCGGAAGGGAACGCGGGTGCGGGTTGGGAGACGGTGTGGGCGTTGGCGGGGGCCATTTCTTCCACCTATTCCTTCGCTTGATCCTTCTCTTTCTCCTTCTTCTCCTCCTCTTCTTCCTCCATCTCCTTTCTCGTACTTCTCATCCTCCTACTGCTTTTCTCTTTTTACACCTTTTCCTTTTCCTGCTGCTTTTCTCTTCGTACACCTTTTCCTATTCATACTGCTTTTATCCTATCTCTTCCTCCTCCACCTTCTGCTCTTCCATCTCCTTCTTCTCTTCCCCCTCTTTATCTTCCTTTTCCCCGTCTTCTTTTTCCTCTTCCTCCCCTTCTCATCCCATGCCTTCTCCTCTACCTCCTCCTTCTCCTCCTCTTCCTCATCTTAACTCTCCTCTTCCTCCTTTTCATCCTCTTCCTCCTCTTTGACCTCTACCGACTGCTCTTCCTCGCCGTTGCAGGGAAACCCGCGGGAAGGCTCTGCAGATGCCGTTCCATTCAAAAGGACGCGCTGCCGAGCGCCAAGGAGCGTGCACTCTCCTAAGAGCAAAGGCGCTCCTAGGGCAGCAACAGCATTACGTGCATGCACTGGGCGTGCATCCTCTGGAATCAAAGACGTGCAGGTGATGCAGGGGATCGTATCTCGTGCAGGATACGTCTTTCGATTTCTGATGCAGTCAAAAATGACGCAGAACGAAGACCTGAGGGAATCCACCTTCGGCTACCTAACCGACAAATCTTTCTTGAAATCAGTATTTTATTTCTTTCGTTCTTTCTTTCTTCCTTGTCTGTGGAAGAAATGCCTTTTAATGTGCAAGTTAATATCTCTTGTGATTGTTCACTTTAATTTATTGTCTTGATAGAAATAATAAGAGAAATCTCAGAAAAAACACTAGTGGTGCTACGACTGCACAAACTTTCTCGCATTATCTGCAACGGCTACGTAATATTATGCTACTACAGGGACCTGCAAAAGTGTTTCAACCAGCAAAAGTTTATTTTCCGCGACGAAATTCGAACTCACGTCCTTCGAGTTAACACGCCAAGCACCGGTACCACCAAATCACAACTCGCACGCCTGAACTCCGCTTGCCCGTTGCTTAAAAACGAATGATTCTTCGAATTGTTCCGGAATTTCAACTTCCAGAATTTTCGAAAATTCAGAGAGTTCCACTAAAATAAGACCCACGCCATTTTTTCCTGTACATTACCAGACGAAAATTATTAAGAAAAAACTTGAATTTTTTTAGGCAAAACATTTCTTACCAATTTCTGCTTGAAGTTAATGCAAATTTTAAAAAATGCTCAAAAAACGCTTTCAAATTTTGTATTTGAGGTTTCCCCTCGCATAGAGCAAAGGACGCAAAAATGGCGTATATCTTATTTCGGTTGAATTTTCGAAAATTGAAAAAGTTGGAAATTATGCAAGAAAGCACGTGCTGTTTTTCACATACAATATTAATTTACTTTTACAGTTCTTTTCCACAAATCTGTAGAATTTTCTTTCTAAGGTATTTTTAAAATGACCAAAATCTCACCAAGAAACTACATGTCACACCGAGAAAAAAGGTGTAATGACAACAGGATATGTATTTTACTGATGAGGATTACTTAAAATATCCTGATTCTACACATGAGAACGTGCAAAAAATACTTCTTGCCAGCAGAGAAATATTATAAAAATACTTTAACACTTATTCGTATGGACCAAATCAGGAATTACTTCCATGTACATCAATCACACAATTTCAAAGTCCGTGTATCTTACCGCGACTACAAGATAATAAGTAAATAAAGATATAATAATAGAAAACCCGCTTCTGATTCAAATACTGTGTTGGGATCCAGGCTTTCAGATTCATATCGCAAGTTTCTATCAATTCCGAAAAATGTCAATATCAAGTTCACAATGCCCTATTCCGATACAGTACAATTTCTTGTTTCACCATTCATGTATTTTGTGAAATAAAATGGATCCAAAGGACAATTCTGCCAGCAGCAGCCTTCTGAAACAGCAATTGCGTTTTATAAAGAGATATTTTCAAGTCATATTTTACTGCAACACGTTTTGTGAAGAAATTGGAATGTTAAATAGTACTTACATTTTGAAAAATAGGTTCTATACCGAAAGGCTAAATACTTTACAATACAAATGATCCATTACTACACTACAATATCGTGTTCGCTACGGAGAAAGAAAAACAGAAAGCATCCGTGAATCCGAAAAAGTACATCATTATTTTTTTTTGAAATTCTGATTTAATGTTTTTTGGTGCCAACTGAAAAATTTTAAAAACGTTTCTTTTACCAAGATTGAATTACTCGTATTATGATTCATTATATGCATATCACGCTGTTAATAATTGTTCAAAACACAGAAAATCTGAAAAATGTCAGATATGACGTAATTTTCTTAATTGTTTTACACTTATCTAAAAATTAGTAAAACGGACAAGAGTAACTGTTTTACAGCATTGTTGGATTAGGTAAATGCAATATATTTTTAAGGTTGATCTTAATGTTATGCAAGTCCTTCGGAATTTTGTTAAACCATTTCCAATGATTCTAGGAATATTAACTCAAATAAAAGAAAACAAATCAGAATACTTATTAGTTAAAAAACTATTTGGGTGCAAAAATACACCAAGTGATTTCCATGCTCCTTGGGATCGTCTTTAATTAACACTAAAGAGAAGGAAGGGATTTGAGCAACACCACCTAGATACAAGAACTGCGCTCTAGAGTTTTTCAAAGCCATTATTACGGCTAGAGAAGGCTGACTTGTTCGAGTTGAGGCAATCCAGTTATGTACTTGAGTAGGGCGTGTAGCTTTCGAGTTATGGTTATGTAGATGTGGTCTGTTTTTGATATTAATGAGTAAAGACCGGAAAAATATGTAGTATAAAACGTCAAAATATGTACATAAATATGTAATGAAAATACTAAGAATATGTAATAAATATGTAAAATTGGATATAATATGTAATATTAAAATACACTAATAATAAAATACATTTACGTAATACGAAATTAGATTTATAAAAACTGCTCACTTTACATCATACAACTTTCTCGATAGTGGTAAAATCTTCATGTATTATAATCCAGGACCGTAGTTTAGCAGCCGGACAAATCGCAATAGAAGCCATCGCACAAACTGGCGAGATCTACGACCAGCAACACATACACTGTAGCATCTTCAACTATGTGTTACACGTGAGCGCAAATTTTTCTCCTAATTAAGGTTGCAGATCACAAAACGCGGTGTCAATGATGATTTGGACACCTAGATTTCCCCAATAAAGTAGGAAAATGCTGATATTTAAAAAAAAATACATCTTTCATAAAAAATATGGGATTAAATAGAAGAAATTGATAAAATAAGAAAATATATTGTGAAACAGCAAAATATGTAAAATATGTAATATAGTACTAAATATGTAAAAATGTGTAACGAAAAAAATTGATATTGTGCTAGGAGGGCTGTGATTAGTCAAGATTACAATTTTGAGAACGGTAATAGAAAGACAAAAAACATGTAATTACACAAAAATCCGGTCTCTATTAATGAGAATCATGGTGAATAAGAGCTGTGTGACGAAACCCCGGTCAGGAAAGTATGATAAAAAGTGAAAAGTGTAAGCTGCTAAGTGTAATATTTACTTTAAGCTTTCTGAAGAGCATTTGCGTACGTGAGTTATTCAGAATAATTCAGTTCTTGTGTTACTGGACTGAAATAAATATTGATAATAGTGAAAATAGTGTTAAATTAGTGCCTCTCCTGATCGATGAGATACATTTAAAGTCAGTGATGGATTTAAAGCAGGGAACATTGTGGGTTTTGCATTAATAAGCAATTACATCAAGTGCTACTACATTCATTACATAAACCCTAATTTCAGATCTGAAAGAGCTATACCTGTACCGCCTGTACCTATGAATAGAATGTGTGCCCATGACTTGCAAAATATTTTGAAAATTTATATATATATATATATATATATATATATATATATATATATATATATATATATATATAGGGATTGGAAAGGATAGGATTTCTGTACTGCTGTGTTGTAAGTGGCAATAACAGTATAAATAGAAAGTGTAGTCAGCTTTTTTCTCTTGAAAAAGAACTTATATTTATGTAGTACAATCGTCCAACTGAAGAAAGCAGATCTCTTTTCTTCTTATCAGATAGTGTAATTTAATTGTATTCGTCTGGGAAACCACAATTTTTTTACTTCGAATTTTCAGTTTGTATTACCTTTAGGCCGCCATCTTGATTGACTGTTCACACCTTGTAATATGTCTAGGCGATGTTGATTTGAGACAGCATTACGCTGCATTACATTGGAGGAGTGATAGTTCGTGTTATGTAAGACTGATAGTTAAGTTTAAATGTTTCAGCATTTATTGAAATAATTCCTCTCATTCGGTCATACACCACACTTTAAAATTTTAACAAATTAATTTTTTTAAATATTGAGATACCTTCATCAACTGCGATAATTTCTAAGTAATTAGCTTAATTATTTAATCTCACCCCCATGTGGGGCTGCCAAATGATTTTCTTCCCAGTAATATCTTATCAATTTATTGTAGCCTTAATTCGAAACGTGAACGTGGTACATGTGGGTGGTTAGCTCGCCACCACATCCACTGGATGCTCCTGAAAAATAACAATACTTACTCTCTGCATTTGTCGTGGGCTGAAAATACCGCTCTACGAGGACTCGGTCGATGGATCTTATACTTACGCTTTGGTTACCAATAATACAAGGGAATAATTTTGAGAATACCTAATTTCTATTTAATGAAACGAAAAGTTTTATATGCACGTAACGACATGAAGTGTCGTACGTCTCTTTATATTATTAGAAATTTTTAATCAATCTCTTTCATGACCTTTTATGCATTATCATATTGACAATAAATTTCCCTAATGATGGCCATCAACTAATTGTTACAATTTTAATTTTAATTATTTCTTTAACCAAAATGTTAATTATTCTTGGGGCTTGTACATCAAAATTAAGCTGGTTTTGTCTTTCTCGAATTCGGGATTTCGCGGAAATACTTCCTTGTTCCCACTGAGTTTTTTAGTACCTGATCAACTGATGGGTACAAATGGATAAAATCAAAAGGAAGTAGCATCTATAGGATAGGACGACGGTACTTACAATGGAAATAAGCATTTTAATTTAGAACCATAAGGGGGCCTAATACCTGCCGATGTCTCTGTGGTGATCGGCGTACAGACTTCCGAAGTTCACGGAATCAAACCTAATCATGATAAGGTATTTTCGAAAGGAGGATAATCCGCATTATTTCATAGCATGCCTGTGTCTTCTAAACAACCTAGAAAAATGCCCGGCAAAATCGAATCATCTAACATTTTCTGTCCTAATCAAATCCCATATTGCATATTCGCTCACGCCGAGATCAGCAATGTGGCGACCTCTGGAGGCCTTTTGGTAACATTAGGCGGCCATGTGGTCCAAATTTAAAAATGCCCTAGAATATACTCGTATCGAGGATGTGTAATTGATAATTTTTAGGTGCGCGGGTATCAGACAGCGACTTCAAATACGTGATGGAAGAAACGTAAACAAAGAGTAGTAACGATGCAGTGTTCTTAAGGTTCGTTGTATTCTCCGTATATACAAGGTTTTTTTTCAATTTATTTATTTTCTGAATGATATTACAAAGTTCAGTTAATGTTTAACTTTACATTTGCGTTTGCTGGCTTACAATCTGACTTTAACTTACTACTAACACTACACTACAACTGGCGAGGGGACTCACAGAGCACCTCAAATGGTTTATTGTATATTGCTGAAAATGTCCACGAATGCATGTAACGGATATATTCGAGTCTGACGTTCTGTATATTTAGTTTGAGATTTCTGCTTTGGTTGATCAACTGCAGGTTCGAATAGAAGTTATTGGCGAGATAGGCAATATGATGAGTGATAGGTTTGATGTCTAATTCGGTGTGTAGTTGCTTGTTGGGGATGAACCTGGGGGCTTGGGTGATGGATCTTAAAAATTTGTTTTTGGATGACTTGCAATTTTTGTATGTTGTATTTGGCAGCATTTGTACATATTAGGCAGGCGTACAGGAGGAGGGGTTTTGATTATGGATAGACAAGTCATGTTATTGCTGTCTGAAGCGCAGGTAGGCTGCTGTTGGTTCTTAGTATGCCGTTGCGGAGGCGGTATAGGAGGGCTGCGAGAAATTTCTGCGGCAACCTCCGCGGAGCTTGGAGAAATGCTGGGATCAAAATGACAGATGCCATTGCACCAACCACAGCTCCTGGCTGCCACAGCTCAGGCAACCACAGCTCGTGGCTGCCTGAGATGTTCCATTTATCACTGTTTCCTCGGGCCTATTAAATTTAATAGTTTACCTCTAACTCCAATTTACAGGGTGTATATTACTATGACTCGTACAAGATACACGGCTGCTATTATGTTTAGTCTAATATGCGCTTACAAATATGCGAGTTAATCTATGTTTGCCACTATTACTTAAAGTTCTGCAAGAGTGCATGTACTTCTGATTCGAACCGGTTTAAAGGTGAATTTAATTAGGTTATCATCTTCCCTAACGCTCTCCAGGACTAGCTCGCCTGAAAGCGGTTTCAATTTTGAGTCACCACACTATTTAAGTGTGAGGCTTTGCCCACCATCGGGATCAATGGCTTTTTTATTAATTAATTTATCCTCTTTCCGACTACATTTCATATATTTATATAGCTGAATACAACTTTCGTAGCAAGACATGCCACAAGACAATTCTTTCCTCTCCCCCTCCCGCTGCACTGTCTTGAACGTTGTCACTGTTAGCGTCGCTCCTGCCGGTTGCTTCAGCCCCTGAAAGCTGGTCTTTGCTGTCTCTGCAGCCTTCTGACGGACTCTCGGTTAGACGCTGTGCTTGCTGCTACACGGGGACGAAGCGTTGGTTCCTCTCGTGTGTCTCTCCACTGAGTGCAGTTGTGACCAAATTTCGTGGGCACCCGCGCGAGTAATAGGCGCGTCCGCCAACTTCCGGCCGCCATTAATCCCCAAAAGGGTGAAGGGGGAGGGGGCTGCGGGCGTTCGGTGTCTTTGGAAGGGCGTGCCACGCAACGCCGCTCGACGGGCGTCTCTTCCGGGCACGCTCCGCCGCCAAAGCACGCACGCGTGCGCAGGACGAGACGGAGACGGCTTGTGGTGGGGAGTATTGTGACGTACTGGAGTGAATGACACAGACACTGCGTTGAAGATAACAATATTTACATTTATTTACCAGAACTTAACAATTAAAGAAATTTTACAAATACTAATTAAACCCCGGCAATCTTTTTATTCCCCTTAGCCGCGAAAACCTCGCGACCGTCCCTAGACACTTACAGCCCAGTGCTACTGCTCGAAAGCAGGTACAACGCGTGATGCGACGTAATTGGACGCTAAGTCCCCGGTATCCACGGTACCTACATGGCCTGGAGCCAAAACCGGTCTTTGTCCCGGAAACCACGTGCTAGAGTGCACTGGAGATCCCATCCAGCCCGTCGGCTAACAACGAGCTCTACGAATCTATCTGAATCTCCGCGAGCGCAGAAAGCGCCCGCCTTATAGACACCCCCGTCTCTGCTGTCGGCGTCCCCAGGCTCGATGGCTAGCCAATTCCAGGGGTCTTGCACAATCGTCCCAGAATCGCCACGAACCTTTCTCAACACTTTGTTTGCGTGGGATGTTTCCTGGAGCAGTCACATCCTATCGGTCGCCCTTTAATTTTTAGCTCAGGTGCGCCCTATCACTACAGCTCCCGGCTCAGGCATGCCGCTCGCTTAGAAACGTTGCCACGACCCCACAGTATACTGCGATTTTTCTGACTTTGACCCTCAAGGCTCGTCTTCACGATGGAATACGTCACGGTATTTCGCGACGTTCTCAGTAGTGCCGCCAGGTGTCGCATGATTGCGACCGTATAAAACAGTGCTTGTGACCATGCGACTTCTAGCGGTACGACAGAGAAAGACGCGAAATGCCGTGTGATATTCTATCGTGGCCATAGGGGCTTCAGGGGAAGGGTTAGAAAAATCGGAACATGACACATACAGAATGTGACCAGTATTAGGCGGGACAGTCCCATTTTTCTAGTCCCGTATTTTTTTTTAAGGAAAACGCGACGCCAAAATTGTCCCGTTTTTGGGACAACCACTAATCAGCATAAAATGCCGTCAACAATTTTAAATTTATCATAATGTCCGTTGGGTTTGCATTAGTTCATAGAAAAGTAAGCGCCAGTATATCATACGCTCTTATACCAAGTAACAAGAGTGTTTCACAGACCATTGAAAAGAAGAAGGGAGAGATTCAGTGGTGGTTATAGGAAGGGAAAATTAGCTTTCGCGTCATTTAAGATTGCATATGTTTTATCGCTATCGATTTGGTTACCGAGAAATTCAATAATCAGAACCTTCTGCTTCTGTGCGACTTACATACCAATCTTAATTGAGGAATACAGACGAACTTTACAATGAACTAGGAAAACCCGGCAGACGTTCTGCCCTTCATCTCCCTCTTTCCCCTCCCATCACCCTTTCTCATTGTCTCTTCCTCCTTCCCTCACCCTGTCTCTGTCTGCCTGTCTCTGTGTGTCTCTGTCTCTGCCGCTCTCTGTCCCTCTCATTCACATTTCCTTGCAGATTCTGCACGTCTCTGAGCAGGTGAAGTAATATCGGGAAGCGCCGGATCAGGAAAAATGTAATAGAATGTTCGAGAAGAGATGGTTTTATAGATTACGGTGTGAGAAACGTTTCTTTGAGGCCTTCGGAAAAAACTACCAACATCCAGTTTTATGTATAAGATAAAAGTGGAAATGAAACAAGTGAGTATACTTTTTGTTATAAACATGAGTCCCGTTATTTTAGTAAAGAGAAAGTCACAATGCCACCTTTTTTTAAGTCCTCTTCACCTTAGAGTAGAAGGGTAACCAACTAACATAGGGTCGGAACAGTAGGCATTTGAAGAATATCTTGGAGGATTGATTGAGTTTCAGGGCGCGTCAACTGCCATGTACTACATATTTTATCGCGAGAGGTGGCGGTGATCTTCACCCGCTGGTGGGCGAGATCTGGCGCCGAACTACAGGTCGGTTTGTGAGAGTTTTCTCAACCAGGTATCACCCATCAGAGAGGCACCGCCTTAGCGGGGACTAGTTCTAAGCTTCAGACTGGTCTCCCAATTATGCGGTAGTGTAGTGCACGTAAGTTTAAGTTTGTGAAAGTAAGGACTAATGTTAGCTCAAAAGAGAGGAAGAAAGATCGCCCGCGGTCCTTGGGCGGTTTGTAAGGGTATTGCTCCGGTATTCGTAGGATATTGTTTAGACAAACTATCGATCAGAGCTGTCGGTCACTAGAATTCTTCCCCAAACAGCGGCTCAATTCGACCTAGCCACGTAGCTATTGTCGAAAATCTTGCCAACCGTCGCGAATCGAATCCTAGGACCTGCCGGTAAGAGGCGCTGCAGTGACTTCAATTGATGCCCTGAGCCACCGTAGTCGGCGTCTTCGAGGATGTCTGTCTACTATTCACCCTCGCATCGCCCGTCCTCTTCTCTTTCCAAAGCACCAGTCCGTCCGCGTCCGCGAAAATCATCCGCAATTTGACCACCTAACAGTGGAAGCGTCTACGATCTCCACTCGGCGACGTCCCTTCCCTGCCCGAGAGTGGAGGCGAAAACTGTCGATGATGTACTACTAGAAAGGGAGAGGAAATTGGGTGGTGGAGGAGGGGGTGGCGGACACGGATAGGCTTACTGATGAAACTGAGCCGTAGATTGATTGATTACTAGTGATACTGGGCGCTTCTACAGCTGAGGTCATTAGTCCCGTAAGCGTGGGGCAATCCCCCTCGGGAGATGGTGGTCTACTCCCTCAGGATGGCGATATCCCGCGCCGACTACCGTCGGCTGCGGGAGTTTCCCTCAACAGTTATCTACCACCAGTGGGGCACCGCCCCAGTCAGGTCAAGCTCTAAGTTGCCGACAGGTCTCTCGATATGTGTAGTATGCTAGTGCATGACAATGACAACACTGACATGACAATGTAAAGTCACTCACTCGTTAAACTCAATAAATCATTTCAATAATAATAATAATAATAATAATAATAATAATAATAATAATAATAAGCATAACAACAACAATGCAAGAATAGTGTTCACATGAAAGAAAACAAACTTCATTGAAGAAAAATGTAATGATGGAATGATGCGAGATAACATCTGAAGGCGGTTCTACTACATCATTATACTTCTATAATTATGTTATACATCATATAACAATATAAATGAATCAATCAACATGTATATCTTGAATTACATTTTTTAAATGAGGTATTATATGTTTAAAGTAAATAATCTATTAACCATATAATTTACTTTTTGTACTTTGGAACATGCATGCACAAGAAAATAAAACTATTAAAAAACTAATAAAAACCAAATGTTATTTCCACAAAACTGATACACATAAAAGTGGAAACGGCACCGTCTGCAGAATATTGAGTTGATTAGCGTGACAATACCAGGAAAAAGCGCCGTTCGCGTTGTACAGATGAAAAGAAGTGTCAAGAAAACTAAGAAGACTAGTGAGATGTGTATAGGAAATTGGTTTCTCAAGGGAGATGGTGGCGCAGAAATACAGAAAGCTGGTAGGTGAAATACAGCTATGAAGAAAAGAGAAAGATGTTTAATGAATTTAATGAGTTTAATGAACAAATAAATAAAACTCCATACAAAATCTTACTTTTAACATTTGCGATAATGACTAAAATATTAATTCGTTCTTTTTATATTAACAGTAGTTCAACTGATATGCATTAGATAACAAAAGTGCTCTCATTGATCCTTATTAGAAAGAACTGTTTTTTTTCCTCAGTAGTTTGCCTTTCCTGCAGTAGCTGCTCAGAAGTAGTCCTTTCCAGATCATTCTTTCAGTAGCTCTGACCGGTAGGTCTCTAGGGCTCGGTAGTTTTCTGTGGTTTCTTTGATCAACACCAGGCGAATACTGGAGCAGTACCCTAACGAGCGAGTCACAGAACGCGCGAGATCTTTCCTTCCTCTTCTTAGCTCTATTGTTTCTCCACACTTATATGCACCGCACTACCTACAGACCAGTCAGGAGCCTAGAGCTTGCCCGGCTGGGGCGATATCCCGCTGGGGAGAGATACCTAGGGGGAAAATCTCAGCAAATGGCGTGCAAGTCGACGCCGGATCTCACCTTCCAACGGAAGGGGATTACCGCCGCCTTACGGTTTCAAAAGTATTCACTACACTTACGAGACTAATAGTTAATGTGCCCGGAGACATCTATCTATCCATCTATCTATTATACACACCCACTAACAAAGAGAGATCCGGCCTCTCCAGTAGACCAGAAGTTTTGAACATCCATTTGTTTTCAAAGCAGCTGTGTAGCACTATGACACACACGACTTGCTGCAAATGAAAGTCTCTGAATGACGCATGACAATTAGCCTGGTAATTGCTTAAATATTTCTATAAACATTTACCCCAATCGACAATCCATCTATTTTAGCACGACCAACTGGAGGTGAAGCGATACGCCAATTTTGTCCGTGTTCTCCAGCGGCGAATCCCGGCGGCGTTTCCTTAAGCTCACTTTATTCCGCCGCTCGCTCTCCTGCAAGGACTGCGCGCGTCCTGCCGCTGGCGAAAGAGCCGATCGCGAGCGAGGCCTGCTAATTGCGCCTCTTTGGGCGGTCAAATCTCCTGCACCGCCGCCGCCGCCGCCGCCGCCGCCGCCGCCGCCGCCGGCCGCCGCCGTGGCGCCGATTCGGCAGCAGGACGACTCCGCCGCGCCCTCCGAGCGCCGTGGAAGAGCCGGCGGGGCGCTGGGCGTCCGGGCGCCGCCGCTGCGCCGGCGTCGCCGTCAAAGCCCGCGGCCGGCCGGAGGCGGTTCTTGATCGCCTTTTTTCTTTTGATCACTCTCAATACCGAGGATGTTTGTTCGCCAACGCACGGCTCACAAACACCGCTGCCGCCGACGGCGAGTCAAAAAACTCTTTTCTCGGCTGGTGCGCGAAAAAAACTGTTGCCGCCGCCTTCATCGCCGCCGTCGCCGCCCGCCCGCCGAGCCCCCCTCCGGGTATTGGAACGCGCTGCGCGTAAGATTCGCAGTCGCGGGGGCGGTGGAAGCGGCGGCGACGGCGGGCGGAGCTGACCGGATCTCGTCTAAACCCTGTGAACGGCCGCTGCGATCGGGAATTGCGAAAAGAACCAGCGGCGGTGGCGGCGGAGTGGGCGAAAGGAACCAGCGGTAGGTGGGGTTGGCGGGAGTGGCGGGGTTGGCGGGGGTGGCGGGGTTGGCGGGGGTTGGCGGGGTTGGCGAGGATGGCGGAGGTGTTGGGGGTGGCGGGTTTGGAGGGGGTGGCGGCGGGGACGGCGACAGGGCCGATGCGGGGGGCGGTGCGGAGGCGGCGGCGGGGGCGGGGGCGACGCGGGTGCCTCAGGTGCTCTGCTTGCTCACACTCGGAGCGATTTGGCCGGCGCCGCCGCGGAGGCAGAGTAGCAGCGGTGTTTCGCTCGAACGACCTGATTGGAAGGCCCTGGCGGGCGGAAGCAATGGAGGCTGCGGGGGCGGAAGAAGAGGGAACGGGACGAGAAGGCCTTCCCGGGCTCTTCCCGAGTGCAGCCGTCAATAGGCCCCAAGGCATGGCGTTTTGAAGAATTAAGCAAGCAAAAGTGTGGAGAATGCACGCAAAAGTGTGTAAGTGGAAGGTTGAAATTCGCGGAACATCGAGTCTGTAGCATCTATAATCCAAATTTTAGAAGACAAATCATAATATCCATCAATTGTATTCAAAGAAATTGTAGATGAAATACAACAAATCCAGCCCCTGGTTTACCCCGACCTATCAATGCGGAATATGTCGTGGTCAAAGTAAATTCTTGGTTGGTTTTATCGGTGTGGGTTCTTTTTTCGCCTGGCACTCAGTCCTTTTCTCCATTACAGTTTTAACACAGGCTTTGTGACTATCATGTATTTCTTGAATCATCACTCATGAGTCTCAATCGCCCTGACAGTTGGAGGGCCCATGTACTCACTATCAACTAAATAAATACAATATACTTTAATTTTTATGCTCTTTTATTCCTAGAATTTCCGCCTTATTTAACAGTTTTGACTCGGAATTTAAATGTTTAAAAATATAGAAAAATATGAAATAGTTATTTTTAAGAATAAATATCTTAATATAGAGTATTATCGGAAAAGTGTATGTTCATTTACTACGATCAGAACCCTTCATACAATAAAAACTCTTCGAACACAGAAATATTCATCTTCTAGAAGATTACAATTGTTCTCACAAAGGGAAATGAAAGTGAAAATACATGAATTATAAGACATTGAGGTTTCCTAAATGTTTCATTTCACAAACTGATGTGTATGTTGTTGTGCTTTAGTCTCTAAAAAGTCTTTGATATCTTCTTGAAGTCATTGTTCACAGAATGTAATAAAAAACAATTTTTTGAAGCCGTTTGTTTACAAAATGAAAATACGCAAATAAAACGTTCTTTTAGTACGTACTTCAACAATAACGGTGACCTTTCAAACATAATCTGGGCGTGAAAACAGAAACGAGTTTAAGATAATTGTATTTTATTTTACGGGAAGATATCTGTTTATCTTTAAAATAACGCTTCACTAATTTCTAATATAATAACGGTTTTTTGTCATAAGTCTTTCGTTGTTTTACTTTCCCGTATACGTACGTATACACAGAGTGATAAACGTAGTATAGGGAAAGTTACGTAATACTGCGCGAAAAAATGGCGGAATTTCGTACGGAAAAAAATTCATTGCCGGGTCGTGATAATCTAAAAGTGGATAAAACCAGTTGATAAATTAAGAAAAAACTAGTGGTGCTACAGAATGGCACAGACTTCCCGTATTAGTTTTCTATTTCCTTGGGTCTTCGCTAGCTATTCGGAATTGTCACAAACTCGTTCTTGCCAGCTCCAATCTATCACCGCCAAAAGTACATTTCTTTTGTCATTTTCTTAATTTTTCTGTCTTCCTATTGGTAGAACAAAAACATTAATTTTAGAATATTAAAGAACACAAAAACCTAGCCGTAATTGGCAATTTTCTTTTCAAAATTATGTGCCGTTTAAGAGAAAATGGCGTTTTAGCACTACTAAAATGCGAAATTTGAAGCTCATTTTCACAGAAAATTTTTGAGTTTTCAAAATACTTCCTTTGAAGTTATTTGAAGCACTTACAATCACAAATATGATAATCTTTACAAATTGCGGATAATGTGCATATTAAAGATGTGAGAGATCTTTTAAAAAATTTACAATTATGCAATTTTTGAAAAAACAAAAAAATACCTCAAAATAAACTTTAAGCCATATTAAAGAGTGTAATTATCACTATCTGATACAAAAGTTTCAAGAACAAATTTGCAGCCATATATGAGAAAACGGCGTTGAGCGTTTCTGAAAATGCGACATTTTGAGCTACTTTTCACAGAAAACGGTAGTGTTTTCGAGAAACTTTACTTGACATTATTTAAAGCACATGTACTCGTAAATATAATAATGTGAATAAATTGCCGCTAATGTACATATTATCGATGTGAGAAACATGTGAAAACATTTACATTTTTGTAATTTTTAAAAAAACAACCAATAGACCAATATGGCTTTTATGTCATCTGATAGAGTACATTTACCACTATCCCTACCAAAAGTTTAAAGAAAAAATTTGGAGCCGTTTTTGAGAAAATCTTGTTTTTGTAATTTTTTAATGTGCCACATATTGCACGCAATCTTGCACGAAAACTACTAAAATTTTGAGAAACATTTAAATGACCTTTATAAAAGAACTCAATATGCAGAACAAATTTTATTTGAAGAAAAATCAAATCAATTTTGTAGTTGGAGAAAGACGCCGAAAACACGGACAGACGGACGTTTCCTTTCTATTGGGTTTTCGGTATCAAGGATTTAGAAAACAGGGTTTCTGGCTATACCACGTGTTAGGGGATTTTTTTCTTAATTTAGCAACTGGTTTTATCCACTTGTTTTCACTGGGGTATGTAAAATGGGGACCGGAAGGGGAATAAGAGTTAAGCCTATATGTAATTTGAGGACCGGACCCAGAAAAGGGTATACGTAAGTTGAGGACCGACTACCTGGCATTCCAGATAAAAGTGAATGGTGACCACTGGCGTAGCATAGTGGAGGCCGCAGGGGCGGCCGGCTCTAGGCAGCAAAATTTCATAATTAAATAATAACAATTCATATTTAGCCGTGATTTAGGGAATAATAATAATATTAATAACAATAATAATATATTGTAAAAGTTTTAACATCTCATATTTTTGTCGCACCAACGATTCGCACCCATTGAAATGAACAGGGAATCTTTCATTACTTACTCTGTGACGAAATTATTTAAATTAGTGTATTATAATGAAATACTGCTAATTGTAGCGACTGGCAACAGTCTGTACTGACTTGTTTGGATTCCCTGTATTTATTTTGTGCGTGGATGGTTTATGGCTAATATTCAGCGAGAATGACTCCCTTTAATATAAAGCATAGTGTTCAATATTGTATAATAACACCTGCAAATTAGATTACAGTACGTAAAAGACCCTTCAGGAAAGTCCGTGACTGAAGCTTCGACAATTCTAAGAAAGTTTAATTTATGAATCGTCAATCATTCAATTCACATTAACTTAAGCGAATATAGGCCTACGTATGCGTTTCCAAACTGATTTTAGTGCTCATAAGTGCTTGTAGTGATTGTTAAATTATTGAACATTGTTGAAAAATTGTATTGTGCGTGTACTACATATTCGACTACGTGAGTATTAAATATTTTATTTAATAGAATGATTAAAATGTAGACGAATAAAGTTGAAGTTAAAGTTAGAAGTTTTGTTTTTAATTCTAACAATTACATTATTTTCAATAAAAATATAAATGGTATCGGTATCGTTATAGTTCTAATTGGAAATTGGTGTTTTATTTTCAATTCGCTAATAACTGAATCTTGTCGTTTGTCAAGGTATAATCATGAGTAGGGAGCTGATTTTGATGACCTGAAGCATCGCCAAAAATCAATAAAATTATTTTAAAATGTTCTAAGGATGCCCTAAAAGCAAGAAAATGGCATGAAAGGTTGTGATTCAAAACCAGTTTCCCACGAACAAATCGAGCTGTCGGGTACGTTACTGATGTAATCCAGACTTCTGAAGTTCAAGTGAACTCAGCTTTTAAACTATTGGATTGCACTCTTTTTTACCAGGATATCTGTCCTTAGCTATTCCGAAATCAGCAGATCTGCCAATGGACTTGCCACAAACTCCTGCCAGCTGCCATTATCGCCGCCCAAAGTACTTTTTTTTATTGTCTTAAGTTTTTGGTTTACTAATAGTAGAACGGAAATATTATTCTAAGAACATTAAAACCACAGTAAACTTCGTCCTTGATTTGAAATTTTCTTTGAGTTTCGAAAAACTTCATTAGAAGTCATTTGAAGCACTTTAACTCAATAAATAGAACAGTGTTTACAAATTGGTGGAAAAGTGCATATTAACTGTGTTAGAAATCTTAAAAAATACATGTCTAATTTTTGAAAAACAAAAAATACCATAAAATAAACTTTACGTCTTATCAAAGAGTGCAAATTGCACTGTCCGTCTGAAATGTTTGAAGAAAACATTTGGAGCCTTTTATGAGAAAATGCGGAAGTTGAGCTAGTTTTCATAGAAAACGGTTGAGTTTCGAGAAAAATTACTGAAATGACTTGTCTCTCACGTCGTTAATATTTACACTAGCGGCGAATTGTTTACATTATTATATTTATGAGTACATGTGCTTTAAATAATGTCAAGTAAAGTTTCTCGAAAACACAACCGTTTACTGTGAAAAGTAGCTCAAATTTCCACATTTTCAGAAACGTTCAAAAGCCATTTTCTTATAAATGTCTAAAATTTTTTTTCTTCAAACTTTTCAAACGGATAGTGCTAATCGCAATCTTTAATATGACATAAAGTTTTATTTTGGAGAATTTTTTTGTTTTTTCGAAAATTACACATATGTAATTTTTTTAAAGGATCTCTCACGTCTTTAATATTCACATTACCAGCAATTTGTAAACATATTTTATATTGTGAGTGTAAGTGCTTTAAATAACTTCAAATAAAGTATTTTGAAAACTCAAAAATTTTCTGTGGAAATGAGCTTCAAATTTCGCATTTTTAGTAGCTCTAAAACGCAATTTTCTTTAAAACGGCACCATAATTTTAAAAGAAAATTGCCATTTAGGGATAGGTTTTTGTGTTCTTTAATATCTAAAATTAGTATTTTCGTCCTACCAATAGGAAACCGAAAAAATTAAGAAAATGACAAATAAATGTACGTTTTGCGGTGATAGATGGTAGCTGGCAAGAAGAGTATGTGGCAATTCCGAATAGCTAGCGAAGACCCAAGGAAATAGAAAACTAATACGGGGAAAGTCTGTGCCATTCTGCAGCACCACTAGTTCTTGTTTAAAGTTGTTTCTTGCTCAAACATAAGACTTACAATTCAAATATATGCAAATAAAATTAGAATAAATGTACGAAATAAAAAAGGAGGAAACGATGCAAATGAACAGATGCATTCAAAAAATGTTAAATACAAGAGTGCTCAATACACATGTATGTTACGTGAAAATGTACTAAAGAAACAATATTCATAAAAGGAAGTAATTTTTTTTCAAGATTAACAAAACTGATCCATCATTAAAGATCTTTATGGGTAAAATTGTGATGTGAATGTAATATTTATAAGCATGGTTTATAAGCATGAAGAAAGCATGCTTGTATAGCATACTTATACACCAAATGCTACATGAACATAGTAAAAAATTATAAGCACGTGAAGATTGTAGCTTTAAATAGAATATTAATCAAATATAGCACTTCATTGGCAAAAATTACATTTGAAAGTACTGTATTTCTTATTCAATTTTGAAATAAATTAAAACAGTGAATAATTAATATAATAAGTACTCTTTTCTACTTTGATTTTACATGGTAAGAATTTGTTTTATATTATTAGTAAATTCAAAAAAAGGTAATGAACAATAAACAAGGAAATTTGTAGTACAGTTTTTGATCTCTCGTATAGTTAATTCCTGGTTTACTCTGCCCGCATCAAACAGTATCTGGTAAATATGTAATTTTAGAAAAAAAACTGGCATTTTCATTCCAACATTTACATGCTGATGAGTAGCTTTTGGTGAGTCGATCGTCATCGGAAGATCAACTGTAGGGAAGTTAGGAATCTCTGCGTTGAGTCATCGTTCATGCTCCCTCCTGATTTCTAAAACGCTCGATGTGGCGATATGGTGAAGACATCGAAAGCAGCTTTTAAGAAAAGAATATAAAGATTCTGCCAAAGAAACTTGTGTTTTTCATATCCAACAACATATCAGACAAATAATAATCATTGTCTCTTCATTCGAGTATCAATTCTTTATTACGTGGAAAATAAACTTCATACGAAACCTTCTTACAGAATTTAGAGAATTTCTGAACTTGTTAATACGTTCAGTTTCCGTTAATGTTGTTTTATATTTTTTGCTTAGACAAACTAGTTCAATGTTATTAATGGAAAAACTTAACAGATCGCCAGTGCATTGTGAATATGATTAATTGTTAGTGTTTCCGGGCGCGTCAACTACTGACGCCATTATCCCGAAGTGAAGTCATTATTCCCTAAAGCATATTTTTCATCGGGAGGTAGCGGTCATCTTCCTTGCTGGCTGGTGATATATGGCGCCGACCTATCGTCGTCTAGCGGGGTTTTCCCCAACCAGGTATCTCCCACTGCGAGACACCGCCCAGCTGGGACAAGTTCTAACCGGCCGGTCTCCGGCATGTGGGTAGTGTAGTGCATGTTAGTGTGTGTGCGTGAAAGGGACGAAGATAGGAGAAGGAAGAGGAAGGAAAGACTGCGCGCGGTCTGTGACCCATTTGTTAAGGTACTGATCCGGCATTCACCTGGTGTTGATCGGAGAAACCACGGAAAAAAAGTTGATGCTCTGAGCCATCTCTCGTGGTATTGTGAATATGAGATAAGAGTAAAGATAACCAATAGTATTAGGATTATAAGAAATAAAATGTTGAAAACGAAAGGTGATTTACAATAGAAAATCAACAAAACAATCCAGAACGAAAAGGAGTCTGAATATGGAGAGTAAGCATGGGCAAAACTTTGTATAAAAAGTTGCTATTTAGAAAGAGATCACACTATCGTTAAATCTACAGACTACTAAAATTATATGAGTAATGAAGACGAAGTACGAAACTTAAATCATCGAATACAAAATCCTCTAGCATACGCCACAGAGTTTCTAAAATTGGCTTACTTTTTCCGTCAATCAGGTCATGTGTGTTTTAAATTTAATTAACCTCGCATTCAGGAAGTCAAATTCTAGAAGAACTCACTCACACAAGGTACACAAAACGATCAGGGCTTCATTTAACCAATCACATTTTATATTCACCTCTAGCTGCATCTGGAGACTGCTCTGAGGGAAACTGATTTCTGAAAAATTGGGATACTTAATTCTATCAACGAGATTAACAGAAAGGAAACATAGCTAAAGATGTTCACAAAGGTTTACTGAAGAAGGTATTCTGAGTAATAATTACTTTAATGTTATTCTGTATGAAAATAATCGTGATACTGGTGTATGAATAAATTGATTCTCTCAAGAAAAAGATGTTACCTCAATGCACATTAATTTCACCTCTTGTACTGACCATATAGTCTTGTGTAATCTGAGGAACACCAGAAAACTACTGTGAAAGAGCACGCGGAACTAGGTGAATGAAGTGAACGCACAAAACAATTGCACAAAAAAATTGCACTACATCCGGGTAGAAAACACAACCACGCAATTTATTGGGTAGCGCCAATAGATTGTTAAACAGACCGCACGAAAAACCGAGGTTCTTTAAAAGCCTTGCGAGCAAATCAGTCGTGACGGTAGGTAATGGAGAAGGCGAAGACAGATAAAGACATAGGCGGTCGCCTGACAAGTGCAGCTCGGGCCGCGACCGCTCATTATGCAAATGCAGCAGGTAGATGCGGCCGCCGCCACCGCCGCCGCTGGCGCTATTGGTTTATGGTGGGAGCTCGTGGAGGCTGCGCCGAGATATGATCGAGACGCCCCGTGAGTTACTGCGAGTAGTGTTATGGCTTTACGACGCATTCTTAGCGGAGTTGTGGGTACACACCGCCCTCGCAGCGTGAGATACCGCGAGTAACCCCGAGCAACCTTTGCAGAGCTTAGGCGAGCGCCTGGCAGGGCCGACGCGGCGCCACGTGTGCGCTTGTGTGGAGAGGAAAACACACGCAAGGACTGGGAGGGGAGGGGAGAGGGGGAGGAAGAAGAAGGAAGGCGAGGCACAGCGAAAAGAGCTTTGTCTGAGGAGGGATTCGGAGCGTGCGTTTTAGGGAAATTCTGCCTTGTGTCAGCATCAATAAAAGTAAGCCCAAGATGAAATATTGATTGCTTAGAGGAGATACGCCAGGTTCGTACTCAGGCAAGAACGTACATTTTCTTATGCTTACTCTACACAGAGTTAAAGAGATAGCAACCATCAGCAGTTTAATCACTAAAATGCGACTTCACTAGGGAACAGTTGTGTACTTTTTGCATATTCTTAAAATAAATCTGTAGAAAAGCCATCAAATCGGATTGCGTGAATTTCGATAGTTTGAAATGAATGAGTCTTATTTTGTAATATAACATACCGTTATAACTATATTTTAGAACTACAAAGATCTCTAAAATACATGAAAGAACAAAAAAATGTCCTACAAGTGCTGTTTTTTGGTTTCCTTATTTGAAAAACTAATTATTGTTTTATAAACTACTTTCGTACCCAATGAAATATTTTTGATGTGCACACCGGAAATGTGAGTGTAACCAAATTTCTGAAAGCATGAACAATTAATAATACATAATTAATAATACACAATTAACAAATAAACATGCACTTTTCGGCAACAAATTATCATATTTAATATTTCTCAAACGTATGTTGTTTTCCGCATCTTGGGTGAGGACAAAAATGGATCTGGATTAAGAAACAATCTTTCAATACAACGTCTATAAAGTATCTGCAGGATGGTTGTAGGAATAGAGAATGTGTGTCACAAATACGTTAAAGAGTAAAAAACATAGTAATTACTCCAAAAAGTGTTATGTCCGTAGAAAAATAATACTATGCCATGGCGGTGGTGGCCTTTTTTGATGTATCTGATTCGTTTTACAGGTTTGTTGACAAAATGTGTGAACTACACTCTATGGTGGAAATAATATTATTTGTGGTGTTGTGATGCCGATAAAAGCATTTTGCCTGCGTGTTTCGATAAATAGTTCAAGAAATTGAATAAACATACGGAAATCTTTGTTCTAAGGTAATTAGGAGTTCTGAAATAAAAATGTGACTATTTTCTCATTGTGATGTTTGTAATATTTTTTTCTGAAGCTTGCTTGCTAGCAAGTTTGGCGTAAATCCTTAAATGCCATTATAAACAATTTGCTTTATCCTCAATAAATTGATAAAAAATCCATAAAGTTAGTGATTGCTACGCTTTATTTAGTATCGTATTTTTAATACAATTTCCATCAGAAATATGTGCATGGCGAAATCTTTGGAATTATAACATCATCAATTGTGTTGTGAATAACCAATCAGGGCATTCCTTATAAAATGCATTACAACATTTTAACAATGTATTAATTGAAGCAAAAGAGTGAATGAAGCAAAATAGAGTGAAAGTGCTATCAGAGCAGGAATGGATTCTATAATTTTTTTGTAGGATTTGTTGATACCGTAGAGTGGTAACATCATATAGAAAATTGTAAAAATATTCTGACCTGTTAACAACACCTGGTCCACCATTGTTATACAATGTAATAGACTTTGGCACGATGATATTAAACATTCGTACATATTCAATGTGTTCAAATCAATAGACCCATAGTTTTAAAAGAATGACATTTAATATATTTTTATATAAAATACTATTAAATAGCATTTAAAAGTTAAAAAAGTATTTTACAAACCTATACCCAGAATTCAATTTTTGAAAAAGACTCCAATAAGTGTCGAAATGGCAAGGAAATAAATTATTGAAAATAGTATTAACGTGCCTGTTTTCATGAAGAAATTCAGAATATTTTGCAATAATAAAGAAATAACATCTATAACAAAGGTATCACGCACCAAATATCATATCATACATCAACAATATCATACATCAAATATGGAAATAAGATATAATATATCTATTTTCTCACTTCTTATTTAATGAGCAAGTCTCACCTAGTTAAAAAAATGGCTTAAGAAGTTTATTTTAGAGCGAGTACATGACAAATGACATTTTTAGCGGAAAGGTTTTTTCCAGCTGTCCCATTCTCAATTAGGTATTTGCCAAAGCAATAGTCGCAAAGTTCTTAAAATGTATTATTAATTATTGCTGTATAGTAGTACCGCAACAGTGGGGGTATATTGAAATGGTTTGATTTTTTTTTTTGCGTTTTAAAGAGTAGATGGAATTATTACCGGATTAGTTATTCCTCAGAAATTGAACTACTCTGTCTCGGAGTAAATATTGCTGTCGAGGAGAGGAAACAGGAAAGATACTCAAAAACAATATTCAAGGTTTATTTTCAATAATTTATTCTCAGAAATGTTACATATATTTTTATATATTAATAAGCAGGATTCAAATAAATATTAATAAGAATTATCATAAGGCCAAAACACAATACATAATTGTTGTATTATGAGCAGAATACTCTTCATACATCTGACAAATTACTATCCAACCATGAACTAGTTTGTATTAGATTGTACAATTCTCGAGCGAAAACCATACGGCAATTCCAAGCCTTTTAAAAGCTGAGGATGGGTTTCAGTGAAGAAAGGCTAATAAGTGTTGTCCGTAATAAATTATAGAGAGTGAGTCGAAATTAATTTTTAAAGCTACAAGCTTTTCTAAATTACAATTAATATATTAATCATATGTTTTTACCCAAATTTATCCATAATAATCCATTCACTCGAAAGTATATTGTAGTCAATCATTTTATTTACGATTATTTTGAGATATTCCGAGTTATCTTTACAAAATAAGGATGCAAAAATCTAGGAAAATAATATACTGAGACTTGAATTCAAAGGCCTCAGACGGAGAAAAATTACGAATATTGTCACCCGAAAGTACGTTTAAAAATCATTAATCTTGGAGTTACTCTCACTTATTTAATGGGCCAAAACTCTCGCACTAAAGTACACGGTCGATTAGATTGTTGTACTGATACAACGTGTCTATATTATCAGAAAAACTAATTACTGTCCTGCCCAAAAATTGTTCTTTCAAAACACATTACTTCCTTCGCGTCAGAACACGGCAACCCTTTCGAAGAA